>JADDOH010023480.1:0-43133 GCA_016648135.1 Agrypnia vestita | reverse complement strand
GCCGGCAGTTGCTCCCCCACGCAGGTTCTAGGCCTCTTGGGGAGACTCAACTTCGCAAACTTCGCCACCCCTCGGGGTCGTTTGCATTGCCGAAGACTGCAGAGATTCAGCCGCCAGCTGCAGAGGCACGAGCCATCCAGACAAGTGGAGCTTCCTGCCGCGGTTCGGCAAGACCTAGAGTGGTGGTTGGAGGCCGTAGGGGAGTCCTGCCCAATACACGAAGCCCCCTTCTCCCACTTCCTGACTACAGACGCAGCGGACGCAGGTTGGGGCGGCCTGGTGGACGACAAGACGATATCAGGCCAGTGGTCCCCAGAGCAGATGCGGTGGCATTCCAACCAGAAAGAAGCCTTCGCTGTTTACGCAGTGATCAGGGATCACGCTTACCTGCTAAGAGGAACGAAGACCCTACTGCAGACAGACAAGAAGACAGTAGTGACTTACATCAACAAGGAGGGGGGGACAAGATCATTGGGCCTTCTGAAGATAACTCGAGACCTCCTAGAGTTTATCGACCAGCAGGAAATATCTCTGACAGCGCAGTACATTCCAGGGAGATACAACGGGATTGCTGACCGACTCTCTCGGGGGACACCACTCCCGGAATGGCACCTCCTGGAACCAGCGACAGAGGAAATATTCCGAATATGGGGACGTCCTCAGATCGACCTCTTCGCATCTGCCACCGCCCATGTGGTGCCAAACTACGTGTCGCTAGACTCAACCGATTGCTCGGCCTCCTATCTCAACGCATTCAGTCAGCATTGGGATTACGAGCTGGCCTGGGTATTTCCGCCGCCGAATCTCGTCCCAAGAGTACTGGCGCACTTGAACCTGGCAAGAGGCACCTTTCTCCTAGTTGTGCCAAGATGGGAGAAGACATTCTGGAGGGCCGATCTCAAACAACGAGCAAAGGGAGGGCCAATAAGCGTAAGAGATCTGAAGAGCGTCCTGATCGATACGTCGACAGGGTTTCCCCCACCGAGGGTGTCGGACCTCCAACTGGAAGTTTGGAGAATAGCAGTGGGTGGGAACAGGCTATAGCGGATTGGAGCCAGGAGGAACAGCAGCTGTTCAGATCTGGCTGGAGAGGCTCAACGCTGAACACCTACAAGCCGGCCTGGGATAGGTGGCAGCGATGGTGTACCACGCATTCTGTCCAACCTCATAACCCTCCCCCTGCAACAGTGGCAAGATATCTGGCCAACCTGTTCATCCACGAAGGGCTAGCCCCTCGAACAATATTGGTCCACAAATCGGCAATCGTATCCTTCTGTGGCCCAGCTCTTGATGCAGATAAGATTAGCTCGAACTTCCTCGTCAGGCACGTCCTTAAAGCCATCTCGGTTTCTGGTGGATGCACTGAGAGACCCCCGATCTGGAACCCCCGAGTAGTGGTGGAGTGGCTACGTGAAAACCCGCCAAGGAACAGCCTGTATGACGTGTCAAGGAGGACGGCCATACTACTCATCATGGCATCTGGGCGAAGAGTCCAAGATCTGACACTTCTCAGAGTCACCCCGGACCGATTGATCGACAAAGGAGACTCCATCACGCTATGGCCAGCCTTTGGAGCGAAGACTGACACGGCAAGACACAAACAATCGGGATGGAGGTTGAGCGCATCGGATGAAAGGAACATCAACCCCTTGTTTTGGATCCGAAAGCTGGTCTCACTCTCACAGCCGAGACGAAAGCCGGACATGAAAGAACTATTTGTGACGACAGCAGGTGAAGTAAAGCCAGCTTCACGGACAATGATAGGTGGTTGGATCAAGTCAATCCTAAGAGAGGCTGGAGTGGAAGCAACGCCAGGAAGTGTTCGTTCTGCTGTGGCTTCGTTGAATTGGCTGGAAAACTACCCGATAGAGGAGATCTTGTCAAGGGGAAACTGGCAGAGTGAAATCACCTTCCGAAAATTCTACCAAAGAGAGATAGTAGATAACCCCAAGCAACAATGCCCCCAGAGCTCATTAGCGCCTCTCTTTACGCCAATATAGGCAGTCACATATAACGTCGAACCACTAGGTCACCAGGTGATAACAAACAGATCTCTCATAATGGATTCCAGGCGTCGAGACGGAACACAAAATAAAAGAATTTTACCTTCCATTAAAATTCCTATTTTGTTTCCCTCGACGCCTGGAATCCAGGTAATCCCTACCTGGTGCATTATGAGTCATATGAAAGAAAAACCGTTGCGCCGACGTAACCGGAAACAGGGATACCAGCGGGAATAAATTGTGTCGCAAACAGGGAATCAGAGGGGGTAGGAACGCGTGTCTAAGTGCCGAAACAGCAGGCTGTTCTCTCATAATGGATTCCAGGCGTCGAGGGAAACAAAATAGGAATTTTAATGGAAGGTAAAATTCTTTTATTATGAACAAGAACGGTAACAATCAGTGCATGGGAAGAACATTTACAGAAGGGTAAAATAATTTTAGATTGTGCCTCAATTCAAAGGCTTGCTGGCTTACAATTTTTTTAACTATAGCTATTGAAGATATTGGATTTACTTAATATTTGAATTACAGGAGTGACACCGCCATATCTCAATGATGAATCAATAAAAAACAAATAATTTATAAACATACATTCGCCTACAGGAATCACCCATACATCGCGCCTTGTTCTGGGTAGCCATATCCGTGCTGCAGTTGGACGAGCCCACACTGTACGCCACCGGCCTAGCTCTGTTGGAGCAGAACTTGCATACCCTGGATTCACAAGGCCAGTTCGAAACTCAGGTATTTTTATTTTTTTATTTTCACATCCACAAGTCTGTGACAAATTATCGTTCTTAATAATCAATTGATCCAGATTTTAAAATAAGGCAAGCAGAAAATTGTTATGATGGTTTTCAGCCAGTGAAAATAAATACATAATAAAGTTAGGCTCAACAAGCACCGAAGTCCCTGCTGAATTCAGGACCAATACGTCGAAGGAGCTTAGCAAGGCCAAAACTAAGATGGAGGAATAATGTTCTGCCTTGGAAATCCTGAACTGGAGCTGGCGAGATGAGTGGAGGAAAACTCTTGAAGAGGCCAAGACCCACCAAGGGTTGTAGAACCCACAGTGATGAATGAAAGTATAGGCTAGGGCTACTGTGATAGGTTATATGAATTTAATAATCAATATTACATATTTTTCAATTTTGGGAAATAAAGAAATGTGGTCTACCATAGTACTGCCATATTTTCAAAATAAAATGCAACTTAATTATTTATACTTATATGTAATTTACCAATCGGACACTAACATGACATCCGTATAACTTCTAGTGTCCAATATGTTCAACAGGCGTAGGGTATGGTTTAAATTCTCATTATTCTTGTACATATGTACCTCATTCGTGATTGTCCATCCCGGTTATTTTGAGTATTTAAAACACAGTCGAGTAAGTCAATTTTAAAAAGCATTTTAATCACAACTGGTAGATTCTTATAAAAGGTTAAAGAAACATGTATGGATATGCAAATATAATAAAATATATTACGCTTTCATGTTTACAATATTTATGTCTATTGACAGCTTGGAATGTATCTTTGACCTAAATATTAATTTATGTTCGATTGCTGAGTGAAAGCTTTTTTTTTTCAGAGTCTGGAGCAAGTGATGATGGCCACTCGAGAACCCTTGGAATGGCACTTCAAACAGCTGGATCATGCTGTTGGACTTAGGTTTGTTATTTAAAAATAGTAAAAAAAACATTTTTAATGTCACAATTCATAACTTCCATCTTCGTGAAGGATTGTTAACCTTAATAGGAACTACAATGTACTAATACAGTAATCCCACCAGCCTAATGGATATCTAGACACATAGCAGTGTGTGTGATAGACAAGATGATTTATGAGAAACTACTGCAATTAAGAGGTGTCTACATGATATAAGTTTGCTAGGAAACATTTCCTTCACCACATAATAGGCAGATTGCACCAATTGTATCTTATATGGATGTAATTCCATGTTCAGTTTAAAAATTGACGCAAATTTGATCTTGTATCGCCATAGCAGCAGAATGTTTGCGAATCAACAAGCCTGAATCTTCTCATACAGACTCATTAACGTGTACAACATTCTCTTTGCTTATTCTGCTCCTCGGCCGCTCTGTTTTCTTATTTAGCATTGAACTGGTCTTCACGAACTTACTGAGCCACGATTTAATAAAATGAACACTCAGACATTGATTCAAATTTTATTAAGTTCCTGTTTAATCGGTAGTGAGCGCAAAACTGGCGCCGAACAATCACATAAAAATATATTTTTGTAAAACTGTTTTCTTGTTCCCCTGTAAAGCAATCCATTCTTACTAAATTTCCAAGGACCAAACTCCCACATGCATAAGTGAATAAAAAGTGCAAAAATTTATGGCCCACCTGTATCATCTATCGATTTTACATTATCAAAGTACATATGAAGGGTACAGGGAAGAAATATGCACTATCACCCAATTGTGGAAAATATGCTAATTATGCTGAATCGTACTCCAATAATAGAATCTTTTAGCAAAATTTGGTGAGTAAAAACATACTATGTTATCCTGACATTCATATGTTAGATTAAACCTACACATTACACGTACTAAAGAAAATCCTTTAAAAATTTCTGACACTTTATCTCTAGGTAACTTGTGTTGTATAATTCTTAAATATGTCTAGTTTCAATTATTCCCAATACACGTGTTGTGGCACAATATTCACAGGTATAATTTGGTTATTTCCAGCTTCAGGTCTAACTTCCACTTTGCTCTGGTGGGTCATCTGCTGAAGGGGTTCCGTCATCCGTCGGGGGCCACGGTTTCACGCACTAGCCGGGTGCTGGCCGTCCTGCTTGCCATCACGGCCGGCACGCGCGGCCACGACAAGTTCCAAGTCACCAGGGAGACCATCGCCTACTTGACTGGTGAAGAGGCATTATAACAAATATAATTTTACCATTAGAGCGCAAGGTTGTGATAATCTTCAAAAGATGTTAATGTATTTTATTAAAATTCCATGACTCCACGTGCTTTCGTTTATGCAACTTGATAATTTATATTTATGCATTTATTACCAATCTATACCTATAAAACTTCTTTCTTTAAGCAGCTTCTTTCTTTCAGAGCAGCGGTCGTCAAAGTGGTGGTCTGCAAGAAAATTTTACTGGTCCGCAAAGAAATGTGGACATTAATTGCATTTTTTAATCCACAGCAAACCAACCCGGAAAAACAAGCGACTAGCACGAATGAATGATGCAAGATGCATGAAATTATCTCAATCTTATAAGACGTGTTTTGTCTGACTGAAAAATATGTAAAATACCTGGAAATTGAAGCTGGAAAAATGAATGTATGCTCTTTATAAATAATTATGCTATTTTATAATTTGGTTACAATTAATAGTTTTATTTCATTTACTAAGACCATTTTATGTGTTCTTTGATAACCTTTTTCTAAATATATCTAACACTAAAAAATTCTATTAACGGTCCGCCGGGAATTATGAATTTAATTCATTAAAATAATGAATTAAATTAAATTAAGAATTTAGTTTAATTATAAATCTAAATAATTAAAATTATGAATTTGGTGGTCCATGAGGTCCTAGAGTTTGGCGAGCGCTGCTTCAGAGGATAGTGCCTCCTGTGAGGTGAATTCCCAGCTGTCTTTCCATCTTCCGTGAGGCTGACTATGCAGTGTGATATAAGGAAGTCTGGTGCGGTCCATTCTCCGAACATGACCATACCAGTCCCTCATTCGCTGTCTATTTTATCGTACAGTGTCTGCAGCCTCACAAATCTCTCTTATTCTGGTGTTCCTCACGCGATCCCTCAGAGTCTTGCCTGCTATCATCCTCAGGGTATTCATCTCGGAAGTCCTCAATGTTTGTTTAGTCCTGTGTGTGCCTAAATATTAATAATATCCGTAGGAAAAAGATCAAACAGTAAGAAACCACTTACTAAAAAAGTACTTTTTAACTTTCGGTGCATATATATATATAAACAAAAATATGCAATGTGCTTACATTACACTTTTTTGTTGCAGCTTTAGTGTGTGTATCGGAGGAAGTTAGATCCCGATGTCACGTGAAACACTCGCTACCAAGATGGCTGCCTGATTCTTCGGACAACAGTCTGATGATGGACCAACACAATGCGTCACATCAGGTACCTACATATGTATTTCTATATTTAATGGTCATCATTATTCATCTTAGTTTCTTTTTGTGATAGATTCAAGTGATAAATTAAACCAGACATATTCAAAAACATTAAACTGTTTTCAAGAATTATTTTATTTAGAAAATTTTAACAAAATAGGAACAATTTACAATTTATTAAAAATATTAAATACATTATTACTAACTTGATTAGATAATATTTGTCAAATCTCACAATAATAACTTTTAATTAATTGGTATGCAAGTTCATGAGCTAGTCCAGATCATTATTAATTTACAAAAACAAACAAACTTTATAACAAGTTAATCCAAAAAAATTTTGAAGACATGCTTTTATACGCTTTCTTTGTATACATTCGTAATCGATTTTTTATCATTACCCATGCAGTATCCAAATATTAAACACGTTGTTTTAAAGTTAAAGTTTAAAGTGTAAAGAATTTTGGAATGCCATGTTCTTCAGCTGTTTCTGCGGCTCTAGCTTGTGAGTGACGTGATTATTTAATAATGATTTAATAATGTATAGTCATCCACTTTACGTAAATGTTAAAAGTTTCAGAGCTCTAGCTAGTCGGGAAGTTGGTGAAAAATCAATTACAATATTCCGCCACAACAAACAACAGACAAAGAGAGTTAAATTAAAGCATGTAATAAAAACCATATCAATTGGTTTATACAAAGTTTGCTATTAATGTCAACACTTTAATTTTATTTTAAAAAATAAAATATAATTATATTTTAAAAAAGATCATTATAATCCACTTTCAAACTAATGGTTTAAATAACATGCACATTATGATTACAGCAATTTTCCCAAGCGGTACAGTCGTCTGCCTCCAGTACGGGTCTGTCCATCGGATTCGCTTCTCTGCCCATCTCCCTCACCTCCAACCACCTTTCATTCTCGGCGACACACGGGGGCCGGCGGCAGAAGTCCTGGGACATGCTGGACCAGTCGGCCATATATTCGGCTTACGGCAGTGAGTCTCCGTATACATCTAAATTAATTTACTTATGAAGGAAATATTTAAATTTAACATATTAATTTGGAATGGTTTTCTATTTCCAGGTAAGCATTCTGGTATTGTATCCTGCGACAGGCCTCTTAGTGGTGGCTCTACCCTGGTAAGTAATTAAAAATGCTGTCTCTTTAGGCACTCTATGACTTAAATTGTAGCAACACATATGACATATGCTTTTAGTTGTGTCGGGATTAGTGGCAGTCACTAAGGTGCTGTCTCCTGATACAAAATAGCAAAGTTTTCCAGTTATCCATTGTGTAATGTAATTCTCCCTTCCCCTTTTCAGGAGACTGGGGAGTTGGCCCCGCCAAATGATATTCAAGTTCCTACCGACACTGACAGTGGATTTGTGGTTTGTATTTTTTTTATTCAAAATTATACACCCGTTTTAAAAAAATATTCCATATTTCGGCTCTTGCAGACCTGGTTCCTTTATTAATAATACCTGTGTATTTTCTCTACATATATATATTTTTAAATCATGCATATTTGTGTCGATAATAAAATTTATAAAATATTTAAATCAAAATCACCGACGTGTGATCACAATAACCGGCTCTGTATTTTAAAGCTCTGTGTAGCGGAAATAATAAATAATTTACTTATATCTGATTTTTACGATTTATAGGCAGTATCTAATAAATCTTTATACGTATGTTTAGGTAATAGAAGATGACAGACCGGTCTCTCCCGGAAGTACGGTAGAAGCGGGAGCAGACAGTGACGACCCTGATACTTCTAAAGTGAGTACATTGACTAGTTTATCTTGATCATGTTTTATTGAAGTGATCTCCTGTGACTGTTTCAATTCTATTACTGTTTAACAACTAAAAATGACCTGTTTGTTAGTTACAATTCTTTTTTATGAGAGGTTAGGAAATATTATGAACAGAAATTAATATTAGCTGACCTAAACATTAATGTTAAATTATAATATTCTGTGACACAACAAAAATGATTCAGAGCAAATCGCCGGGATCAATCAGAATGGGGATTAAAATATGAAGGGAATAAAGAAATGGAGATAGAAGGTAAATGCGAACAATAGTGTGGACTGTGGATGAAATGTGAGGGCACAGGAAGCTTTACTTACCTACCGACAACATTTCTTTCTTGAATTGAATGACAAAGGATGATTGTTAAACTCGATAAAAAGACAAACACACAACTTCACAGATACGCGGAGTGCTCAGAATTGACAAAACTAAATCTCCCCCACTTCCAACAAGAATGCTCCAGAGGTGGTGGTCGATGTTCGATGATAATTTTAAGTCGGGCGATAATAATTCTTACTAGTCGAGCTGTTAAAGTGAACCGACAGCAGATAGGTAAGACAAGGAGTAGAATGGATCATGACGTAAATGCCAAATATAAAATATGGATTCGCAATATTATCAAAAATGTGTTTTTTGTTGCCGTTACAGGACAGGAGCGGTCGGGTGTCCGTATCCAATGAGAATAACATCCTACTGGATCCCGAGGTGCTCAGTGACTTCACCACGCAGGCTCTAGTGTTGACTGTGCTAGCTACCTTGGTCAAGTATACCACAGGTATGTTCTAACACTGCCGGCAGCGTTGTCATCTATGTCTCACATACTGATTACTACTGTATTTCAGAATTTAGATAAATGACAGTTTGAAATGCAGTTTTGAATAAGATACCTGCACTAATGTGTATCGCTTGACTTTCAATTTGAATTGTTTTTTTTTATCTAAAAAACAATCAAATATAATATTGATGAATATGGATAATCTGTGCGTTTACAATCTGAAGTTCTCGTGTGTCTGCACAATTGATTAAGCAATAATGTAGAAAAAAATTGGTCATATTTAAAAAAAAATACGTTCAGTTTATAAATCAAAGATGTATTGTTTCGAATTATATTTAAGTCTCATGAAATTTTGGGAACAAAGTACCTACATACATAATTACGAAATTTAGGTAGAAATTGGGTGACTTTTTACAAGGGGGTGATTATTATTATTTTTTTTAGTGACACTTATTAATTGTTACATTGGAAAATTTTTGAAAAAAAAAACAAATGACTACATCATGTCCATTCCCATGGAGTTTCTTCACTATGACTGAGATGCAACGTTCTTCAGTGCACATTTGTTTGAGACAGAAAAGAAGGTATTGACCTTCACAAATGAAATGTGGCGTACGGATTTTTTAATTTGATAAAAGTCTTTTATTTATTACAATCATTGGTAAAAAAATTCAAGGGAATTTTTTCTCAATAAGTACATGACCTTTTCTGTCTCGGACAAACATGCACTGGGCAATGTTGCATCTAATGTCATGGAGGATAACCCAAATGATGAAGCCATTAAGCCATCCGCTAGGGAATTCCAAGTCTTGTTTTCAAATGCCGGAATCTATTTACAGGTTTATTATGTACTCGATATAATAATATACAGCAATATTAGATGGCTAGGAATTGTGCGTGGCGGTGTGTCTTTCCTCAGAAAGCCCGCGATCCGCAATGGCGGCGCCCCGTACACGACGTGGACACATTAATGCATCTTCTTTCCCTTTTTCGCACATACAGACATTCGTCACCTCAAAATACATACATTACAATCTTCTTGTAAAATATCATAGGCTTCCGGGCTGATATAATCTGTGAATGAATACCGTGGCATTTAAATTGTTTGATATTTTATATCATTAAAATATTAAATTATCGTGTATTAATTTTGTATTTTCAGATGAATCAGAGACAAGAATACTTTATCAATACCTGGCAGAGGGATCTGTCGTGTTTCCAAAAGTTTTCCCGGTTATGTGAGTGATTTTTTATTTTTAACATGTCATTTCTATCATTCATCTTATGCTTAATTTATACTGTCCATATGTCTGTCAAAATATGATAAGCATATTTTCATGAGATTTTAAAATCGAAAAGAACTACACAAGTTTTCAGAACAATCTAGACACAATACTTTACAATAATCTGGAAATCGATAGAATATCAAAAATGTTCAAGAAGATTTAAGAAGATCTTTCTCTATATAAGCAGCGATGTCTTCGCTACTTCATGCAGATTGAAATGCTGTGAATAAAGTGTGGAATATCCTCGTGCGACAATTAGTGCAAAATAATGTATGAATTTAAAATGGTTAATTGATATTGATATAATATATTTTGTAACACAATGTTTTGTCTGCTCCAACAGTCACAGCCTGTTGGACATGAAGATAAACCATGTGCTGACGCTGTGCCACGATCAGGTCATCCTGAGTGCTGTACAAAGCATCATCCAGGTATTTATAAGCTTTAATAACACATTTGTATTTTTAAAGTAATTTGTAGATTTACTTTAAAAATACAAATGTGTTATTTCTAATACACTTTTATTGTATAAAAATTGGATGCTTATGCGCGTACTTATGCACGTGCGTTAGAAGTTATACTTCTTTAGCACACATAAAAAATCATGCGCTGTGTTATATACCTTACGTTGGAATACGATCCAGAATTTCCGTCATAAAAAATCCGGATAAAAAATCTAAAATACACATTAAATACAGTATCCACGTACTGAATTGCATTTTTTTTTGGTTTGGGTCTTCTGGGGTATTATGCCGTGTCATTACGACCTTTCCGGCCGACGTTTCGGATCCCATTGCAGGGTCCATCATCATAGATAGACCCAGCAATTGTATCCGAAATGTCGGCCAGAAAGGTCGTATTGTAATAACACGGCATAATAGCCCAGAAGACCCAAACCAGAATATTCTGAGTGGCCGTGAAAACGTAAGAATATTCTTGTATTGCATTTTGCTTGTATAAAATGAAAAAATGAAACAGTGAGCATATAATTCAAATGCTGTAATAACACATTATAAATTTGTTAGCAATTATATTATGAAAAAAACACATCAGCAAATACATAATTAATAAAATAGCAGCACTCCGAGCACAATTTTCATAACACTATGGCGCCTCATCCCATAAATACATAACCACCAATCTAGGTCTCACACACACACACAAACGTGGCGAGTCTGCTATGTAGACAAAACTGAGGTACAGCACGAGACATCGACACAGGTCGATGCCCAGAGCACCGTCAGCACACGTATACAGCTAGACTTCAAGAGATTTCTTTGTTCCCAAAACATATAAAAATAGCCAACGCCCTGTACAGGCATGTCAGTCTCTCAACTACCCCCGGCCTAGGTCAGAGGCTCAGTTCCATTGAGTTTTTATCATTGTCTTTATTATTGTAATTATGTATAACTTGTAATTGTTTTCTCGAGTAAATAAATTAATCAAACATTCCACGACTTTGGAGAATTCAAGTTAAATAACGGGCGGTGACCATAAAGCAACCTTCTCCTTATTCATCGATCACCACAAATTGGTGACTACCGACGCTCACCTTTACCCCCCCCTTGATGTCGCCACTTATAAGAATATTGGTTAAATATCATTTGTAAAACTGCCATCTTAGCTATTGTTTAGTGATTAGTGACTTTACGGTGTGAAAAATTCCATGCCACGTCAATCTGCAATCATATTTCCGTAATTAATGGGAGATATTCATTGTTGCAGAACATGATATCGTCAGAAGATGCAAGCCAGCAACAGCTGCACTATATGCAGAGCTGCGGCTTCGGAGGCCTTTGGAGGTTCGCCGGGCCTTTTACTAAGGTAAACAATCTTCTTATTCTTATCTTATTAATCAGTATCCATAAAATTCATTTTCGAAATTCAAGACCAAAAGAAAATTTGTAAAATGGCTATGCTATAAAGATCAACCCCAAAAATGGTTGATAATATTAATACCTAAAAGATGATGAAGAATAGTAGATTTAAGCCGATCTTTGCTTCAGGAATTGGCTGGAAGAAGACAAGATCCATGCCAGGGATGAGGATAACAAGCTAGACAATTTAAAAAAAACATGGTCTACCCACTGTTGGATAATGGCCTAGTAAGCCAAAACAGCTGTCATATTTAAAATAATGTTGTGTATAAATCATTGTGTTAATCATGAACTTCCACTCTGTAAATGAAACAATGCTTAATTTATTAAAATAATGCTTTATGCAAACTAGGAGAACTTAATAATAATATTTGTAGCAGTCACCATCCACAGTTATAAGGTCGCACGAGGCAACATAATCATAATCGCATTACGAGGAAAAAATTGACAATCGCTGACCCAATCACTTCCTTCAAGGAACCAACTCGCTGATCGAAAGAATCGACAGGTATATAATCCCTGCCCACTTCATACAAAGCAAGCAATAGCCTCCAGTACTCCAATATCTAACGTCTCGTTGCGCGTCAAGAACTACACCATGCGTCACCTCTTCACTCAGTACCGTGCACTGAGTAGCTGACTACAGCCAACATTACGACAATGCCGAGCGTCGTGTCGCACTACAAGCAGTCGACATTATCTACACGAGAATCGGTGATTTTCCACTGTCCGCCGAGCTACACAACCGCTACGTCCGGATTTCCTCTACGCTTCTCAACCATCACCGTCAGCTCCCAAGTCTACCCGTGTTCACTTTGTATATAGGGACACTGCAAATAATTAATAGATCGTTGAAACCGACTACGCTCTTACTTTCAACCACCTCCACACATCCTTAAATATTTATTAAAGTTTAACTTAATTTCAATGGCTCTCCCCAATTGTTCCAGTGCAACAACTGTACGGCAGAGAGCAGTGAGCTGTTTGTCAACTGTCTGGAGGCCATGGTGGAGACCTGTCTGCCCGTGGAGGAGGGCGAGGCCCTCAGGCCCCACCTCGGGGGCAGCCTCGGCAGCCTGGCTCTACCCAGTCCTACAGGTGACTAACTTTCTGATGATTATAATGCCATCTATGTCTTGTTCTTTTAATTCTCCCTTAGGGTCTTAGGGTAATATATGTATATATATATGTAATTTGTTTTTAAAACATGCTTTTCGTCATTTGAAAATCATCATAAAATATCCTTATTTGCAACAAAGCTTATATTTACATCACGTCCCGCTGCTGTGTACACGCAGACTTTTGTAACTTTTTAGTTGGATAAATATGAATATTTTACACTTATTACTTATATTAATCATTCAAATTATTATGTTAGCAAAAAAAACAAAGATCATCGCAGACGACAGCGTTACTCGGGCAGCTTGTGCCCTGCTACTATAGAGTGTAAAATCGCAATATGGCACCACACATTCTGCGTGATACACACCGCATTCTGTACGCCATGCACTGCGCTCCACGCACCGCTCCTCACCCCGATATTTACACATATTGACAAATTAATGTCAGCTTCTTCGAGAAAAGATTTTTTGTTGCGTCTGATAAATATTTATAGATTGTAATTATTTTATCCATAAATACATTACAAAAGAATGTCTGAAATATGAACTATGTATTTAGTATATTTACAGAGATATTCTCATAATTAGAAGCAATATCCACAATATTTACAGCACAGAAGAAAAGTTAATGCCTAAAAGTTTGTGTCTTTGCAGATATTTGCATTGCAACCATTTGCAGACATTTTTTTTTCTGTAGTTGCATCTTGCTCGTGGACTAATCTATAAATTAATAAACATATTTGATAAAATATATAAACTTATTCAGCATCCCTTCTACGAAAAGTCACCGACTGCAACTGCTGTAAACCGTTGTGCAACTTGCTCCACTCTAATCCTGTTTTTTTTTTTCAGAATATTCTTCTGAAGAATGCTACGCGTCACCGCCTCCCATACACCGAGGTGCTGCGTCGCAAACTAAATAACACCTCCTGTCCCAGAGGCGAGACCTCTCGCTGTGAAGGAACTCTCAACTACCTCAGTCACGGGCGTGAATAGTTAGGTTGTATTATAATTCTGCCGCAAAAATCAGACGACAAGACTCATTTTATATTTATTCCATTGGGGTTCTCTTTCGCCCCAGTCTGCGTGGGAGAAGCAAAGAAAGGAAGCCTGGCTCTTCAGATCTAGGTGCTTTGTTTCTTTTGTCACTGGTTTGAGTTTTTTTTAATGGTCATGCTACATGAAATATTCAGTATTTATTCTTACAATACAAAACAATTTTGCATAGGTTTGTTCCTACCCTTTATTTTCCCTCTGGGTTTCTATTTTAATGGCGGGAATTATTTGTAATATAAATATTTTGTGAATATACAATGAAATAATATAGTATGTACTGATACTGTTCAATCTAGAACTTCCCATTAACTTTTTTAAAGAAAATGAGAGTGAAAATAGTGAAGAATTTATTTATTTAACAAATATATTTTACCCGTGTACAATTAAGGTTGATTGTGAATTTATTTTATACTCATTGGTTGTGATTTAAAAAAATTATAATATTCACGTTTTGTTCGCAAACATGTGTTTATTGACAAGTCAGGTACAAACAACACTGACAAACTGTCAAATACAATCAGCAATAAGAATGTGAACTATGTAGTTATTCGTAATAAAATTGAATCCTAATACAAACACCATTACTATGTGTGAAGATGAGATGTTTTTCGTATCATGTGTGGTCAAGGTGAGAATGAGATACATATTTGAAAAGAAAACACTATTCAGGCGCTAAACACTATTTTGAACGAATATTTTTTGCATTGTGAGTCAACTGCGTGTATGTGCGATGAATAAAAATGGACAAAGAAAAGTGGGAGATACTTGAGTAGGCCTTGCGCAACGATGGCTAAAATAATCAGTAAGGTGACTTTTTCATGGAATGATGGTCGACTAGCAAATGCCAAAGTCACTGATGAAAGCCAGACCTACCGCATGCAGGAGCTAAGGAAGGCCTAAACAAAAATGGAGTGACGATGTTGTCACAAACATCGCTACCTTAGAAATACACAACCGGAAGGCATGAAACAGAGGAAGTCAAGACCCATCAGGGATTGTAGAGCCAATAGTGAAGATGCTGGTGGAGATGCAGGAGTCTTGGTATCTAGTGTGATACTAAACTGACTGACTAAATTTGTGGTTTTGTTCTTTATCTTAAATTTGTTGGTTTTGTTCTTTGTTTCTGTAGACTTCTCTGCCGTACACTTCTTTGATTCACAAACACAATATAAACTGGTCTAAAAAGGAGTAAAATGCTGAAATCATTAAGCATATTCTAATGTTACATGTTAATAACTCTGATGACACTCATATATACATAAAAATTGAATAAGAATATTGCTCCATACCTTAGTCTAGTCGAAAAATATAGAAGTCTCATTACCAGCGGTGACATCTATATACTGTTTTGTGGAAATGACAAATTTCAACTGCAGATGGTGATAATGTAATTGTATTGGATAAAGTAAACGAGGTACATATTAAAGTAAAATCTTATATGTATTTCAGTAGCAATTATTTATGAATCAAATGAATACAGGGTGTCCCATAACTAGTAGCAAAACTTTACAGGTGAATTCCTGCCTTGATAATGATAATAATTTTCAATATTTCAATATTATTGACTTATTTTTTGCAAAAAGTTGAAATATCACTACAGTAACTAATATTGATTATGAAAAATTCACTTGCTTCAATACAACTCAAATAAAATGATAAAAAACCTTGTAAAAATAACTATTTTCAATTTTTTTATTCGATTTGTATTAAAATTGAATGAATTTTTCAAAATCGATATAAGTTACTGTAGAGAAATTTTTGAAAAAAGCATGTCAGAAATATTGGAAAAAAAATGCAAAGTTTGATATTGTATATGTCCATAACTATTGATATTACGGTCAGAGTTGCTTGAACATTTTCGACACATTACCAAGGCAGGAATCCACCTGTAAAGTTTTTGCTACTAGCTATGAGACACCCTGTATATATGAAATGTACAATTGTTGCACTACTTTGCGTTGGCCATTTCATCTGAAACTGTTTATTTGTTTAAACCTGAAACTGTTTACTTGTTTAAACCTACTTACTCGGCCTCCTCCGGATCACCTCTGACTTCTCCCAACATACATATCTTCTATCCTGATTTTTGCGGTAGTTTTGTTCCATTTGTTGTATCACGATGATTATTTAAAGTATTATAATAAGATTGTATTAATTATATGGGCCTGTATGTATTAAATTCTGATTTTTTCTGCTCAAATTAGTGTTACCTTTGTGTTCTAGATATATTGTGTAAAAGAGATATGCAAGGTAAAAGCAAGCGTGAATTTATAGTGATTAAAGAATTTGTAAGTGATTAAAAAATATTTAATGAATAAAAATTTTGTATATTCAAATGCCACAAAACTTAAAAATGATTTTTTAAATATTTTTAACAATTAGTTTAATTTACATTTAGATCTGATGAAATTTCAAATAATTCGTTTTCGAAAATATTCAAACATCGATCTAATGCCGATAGTTACGGAAATAAACAAGTTCGAAGTTTGTTTTTATTTTTTCAATATTTCTTGATTATCTTCTGTAAAACGTTACTTGGAACAGATATTTGGAATTAAATTTTTCTGAAAGATTTTAATAATTATATTTGAATTGTGTTGAAGCAAGTGAATTTATAATATTCCATATATTACTTTAATACATTAAAGAAAACACATTTCTATTGTGAAGTTACAATTTCAGAATGAAGCTCTGTGAATTTTAAACAAATTTTTATTAACCAAATAGAAAAGACATACAGAAAAATCAAATTAACGAAAAAATATTTTAACTGCTACCGGGATTTGAACCTCCATTCTATCCGGGGATGGCGCATTATCCAATTTCACCACGGCAGTCTGGTAAGTTAACTAAAAATTTTCGACCTTATTATGGTGAAATTGGATAGCGCGCCATCCCCAAATAGAATGGAGGTCCATTGGTTCGAATCCCGGTAACAGTTAAAATATTTTTTTGTTCATTTGATTTTTCTATATGTCTTTTCTAATTGATTGATAAAAAATTATTTTTGTTATTTTATTGATAGTCCAATGTTTTACAGAAGATTAGTTTGAAATATTGAAAAAAAGCAATCGTTTTTGTCATTTATCTCTTAAATTGCTGACAATTCACACAAAGCGAAAATAATATATTCTGTTCATAATTGAATGACTCCCCCGAATTTTCTGCTACTAGCTATGAGACACCCTCTATATTTGATAAAAGAAATGCAAACTTTGAAGTCCTTTTCTCCATAACTATTGATAATAGAACTTTGACGTTGGAATATTTTGACTCATTTAGGTAGGGATCATATTATGGACACTGTGTTATATCTTGTATATACTTATTCAAGTAATCTCAGAATTAAATGCCATAATATTATACACAGGTATGTAAACTATGGCAAAATTTACAAGAAATATAAAATCACAAATTCTTTGAAACTAGGTTATTATGTCTTTGTTGTTCTTTGTAAATATGTACACATTAGGATCTCCCAAATAATTGTTTTTTATTATGGTATTATAATCATAATATCACTAGTTCGATAGAAGACATAACTTATTTTGAAGGTTATTTTTGCTTTTAGGCAGCTCTAAGTTGTTTACTCTAAGACAGTTTAAGTTGTTGGATTTTTACTATTTTTTTTTAATTATTTAGAAACAATTAATGTTTAAGGGATGTTTCTGCCTTGTTGGGCCAAAAAATTTTAAATATATAATTTTTCAACAAATTTTAATGTGAAAATTATTAAATATAGAATGTTGATATTTGCTATGTCGACTAAGTGGTCTTTATTGAAAATAAAAATATTTTTTAAAGTTTGAAAAAACGTGGTAGTGGGAAGAGCCACATACGTCGGTGCGCGGGCGATGACATTCTTCGCTTGCGGAAGTCCTAATACCCGGACAGATGATCTGAAGCCAAAAAATGAAACATATTTTTACTATAAGTATAAGTTGAACCAGAATCAAGAAGAAAAATTAGGAAATAAAAAAATAGTGAGTGATCGAAGGGAAGCGCTTATTGATAAGAACAAAAGGCAGAAACCTTCCTTAAGAAACAATTTAATTTGACTTGTATCAATGTGGATTGATTTTTAATGTTCAATATAAGTTACATTCATGATACTCTAATGTTTTACAGAAAATAGATCAGAAATATTGAAAAAAAATGCAAACTTTAATGTCGCTTATCTCCTAAACTATTAATACTTCACCTAAAGTGTAAAGCATATTTTCTATTCAAATTTGAATGAAGAAGACTCCCTGAAGTTTTTGTGCTAGCTATGAGACACTCCACGTGGTGTCTTAGAGAGATTTCACATATTTTTTTGATCTTAAATTGCTAATGTTATGGTACAATTATCTTTATACATATTTTTACCAGAGTCGTGCAGTGAGAACACTGATTAAATATCTATCTGACAGATTATTGTATTACTATCGTGATAGCAATTTTTTTTTTTCGAAATATATGCATAGAAAAAAGTCATGCTTCAAAATTATCACTGCATGCCCATGATTTTTACATATATATGTACTTACGTTAGTAAACTCCTGAAATAATATATATATATATATGTGTAAAGAGATTATGTATACATCAAAAATCATATATTTAAAATAATTTATTTTTATTTTGACATGTAACCTTAGGGGAACTCCATTTTTAAGTTTGTGGTGATGAGGAATAAAAACATTTCATTTATAGCAAACCTTTATTATGTTTCATCATCGTAAATGACAGTCAGTATCCTCGTATATTATTGCCTGATAAAATGTTGACATGAAGTTACTAGAAGCAAAAAAAGTAATGTCCATAATTTTCATATTTTAGTTATTTGCAATTTTATATGTGTAGCTTTTTAAGTATCTCAAAAAATCTCAAATTATTATGTACTCTTAACACTCCAGAAGCAATAACAGCGATTTGTACACTGTGAGAAAGATAAGTACAACATTGACTAATATGCAATCTCTGAATTCATCCAACTTCCAACAAGACGGCCGCAATTCGCGGAATTCAAATCAGCAGTTTGTTTTAAACTGTTAAGATTTATTTAGAGCGTGTTAAATACAACGCAATGAATTCTCAATTTTCACCATTAATTGAGGGGAGGGGTTCTGGATGTCCGTTCAATCCAAATGTACCTAAAAAAGTGCCTGAATAACACAAGCAATTATATTATCATTCATAAATAAATATAAATTTAAATTTGCTGCCATTTAAATTTGCCCTTAATAAGATGTAGGGGCAGACATCACTTGTACATATAAAATACCATAATTTTAATTATTGAATTTAATTTTAAATATTCTGAACCACAAACCACAACATCGAATATTGCTAGGAACAAGAAAAAAATTGTCAATGTACATTTTTTACATACAATTTATATATTAATTTTTTTACCCGATAATTAAGAGATTGAATGTTAATATCTCTACATTACATTGTATTATTTATCATCATCATCATCGTCTTCATCCCCTTGTCCTAGTAGGACCGGGGGGCCCAAAGACTCGATATGCCCAAAGAAATATATTATTTAATAGCTGGAAATCTGATTAGACAAATGATATCAAGGTTCCTCAGCCAAAAGGACGTCGGTGATTATTTCGAACTTTATAGGAGAGCAAAAGAAAGTTGTGTCAGTCTGATTTTGTCAATATTTCTTTCATTATTAAACAATTTCCATATTTGTTTATCCAAAACAAATATGAAAATTGTTTAATAATAAAAGAAACAGAACTTTCTTTTGCTCTCCTGTGAAGTTCAAAATAATCACTAACGCCCTTTTGGCTGTCTACCCTCGATATGAAGTAGCGAATTATCTAAGTATGAAGGCAGTGAGTTTACATTGCCGTTTTATATTTACTTTGCGTTCAACCTGTGGTTTTTCATACCACAATTAATAAACCACCAATCTAGGCCACACACGCACAGAATGCCGCATAAGCGGATTGAGGCACGAGCAGGGTACACGAGCTGTCTATAGGTCATTGCACCGTCAGCAATTCCGACGATTTATCCACACACACAGATATACTTCAAGAAACTTCTTTGTTCACAAATCACATAAAAAGCAGCAACCACCCTATACGGGCATGTCAGTCTCCCAGACCCCCGGCTTAGGACGGAGGCTCTCACCCTTCGAGTATCTATCATTGTCTTTGTAACTGTTTTATCAAGATTATAAAATCATCAAGCATTCTACGACTTTGAAGAATCCCGTCACATGACGGGTGGTGACCCTTAAAAGCAGTTTCTCCAAATCCGTCACGTACATTATCTTCATCCAAAAACCTATGAAATTGTATGAAATAAATAAATTTAATTATAAGTTGAGTAAATTGACTAAAATTGGTGCAAGTTCTCACTTGCGTAAAGTTTTAAAAATTCATCTAATCCGTCTGTATATTGACAGCCGTTGAGGCTTGCGCCGCCGGTTGAGTCATTTTTACATCACTCGTGTCGCCCACAATCACGCTTACTTCCCTGCTCGCCTAAGTGGACTAAGTTTAAAACCCAATTTTGATGTAAAAACAATGGCAACACAACACTTTATTTACAGCATTAGTACATAGTAACATTTGTTGAAAAAATATAATTTTGCAATTGTTTTAATTATTTATTATTATTCAAAAAATTTTTGAAATGGACAATCAAATTTTTGCTGATAGTAGCTTCATTTATATACATATGTATATGTTAAACATAAATGGTTTTTTGTAGTGAAATGTATATGAAATTATTATATTTTTTAACAAATTTAAATGTTATGTTCTTTATTTCTGGTTATGATTGTGGGTTCAAGCACAACCAGCATGTATGTATGTATAGGTTTGGAATAAAATATGTAACACCAACATTACAAATGCTTATATTCGTTATGTGAAATTCTATTGTGTTAAAACAATAATGTAGTAGAAACTCGTTATTTCGAAATTTAAGGGACCCAAAAAAAATTTTGAATTATGTGGAATCCCATTAATTTAAAATTCACGGTAGAAAAAAATCACTATGCGATTGCGAAAATCGCCTAGAATCGTAAAACTCGTGAAAAAGCCATCAATTTTGTGAAACTTGTCGTATTTTTGCATATTTCAACAATTTTGATTTGATGACAAGAATCGTTTTGAAAACGCAATACCTATATATTTATTATTATACTAATACAAAGAACGCCAAATTTATATTACGAAAGTACCAGATATTGACATATTTGTTGTTCCCACTTGTGAAAAAGAATCAAAATATTTTTTTCAATTTTTACAAATTTCAAAAAAAAATTGAATTATGTGAACTAAAATGTATCGATTTATGGCGCAAGGGGCTAAAAATTATTTCGAATCACGAATTATCGGGATTAATCTACTATGAAATTAACATTTTGTGGGTTTGAAAGTTTACAAATTAAGTAAAAAATTTAATTATCGGAGTTTTACTGTATCGCATTTATTTTTCTTGACGGGTGTGTGAAACTGAATTGTTCTGTTAAACTTGTAGACTTCAAGTTGAAGATTCTTTTTAACATGTTCTGTGATGAGAAATTACTTTAAATTAATATTCATTTGCGAGTATCGCAACACAATGGAGTAGGTACCATGACAGTGGGCCCTTTTAAGCCTCAGAATATGTTTGTCAGTAGGAATCTGTAAGATCCGATTGTTTGTCACAATAGTTTGAATGGATAAGAGTTTGATATAAGGGACATTGGAATTGAAATTTTAACATTCAATATCACATTTTAATAAACTACATGAAAATGAGTATTTTTAATATTACCAATTAAATATTTTTTTTATAATATATTATTTTAATTCAATAAAATCAAAATTATTTTGTTTTCACCACTTTAATAATAAAAAGTAACAACACTGTCGAAACATGTTGTTATTTTTTTTATCTATTAAAGTGGTGAAAACAAAATAATTTTGAATTTATTCAATTACATTAAAATGTAAACCTTCTTTCAGAAGAACAACTGTTCTTCAATAATATATTAATTTTATCAAGTATGTTTTTTCAAGTTTTGTGAAGGATTATTTTCCTTTTGGAGTACAATTCAGCATAATCAGCTCAATCAGATAAATGGGTGACAATGCACATCTCTTCAATGTACCTTTTAATTATTGCTATTTTAAAAATCCTTTCAAATTATATTATTTCAGAGAATTCTATTTATCCAGAGCCTTGTGTATTTAAATGCTTGGCAAATGTTAGTATGTACACAATTCAGCATTTTGTATTCTCATCATTATCATCCGCAACTGTGGGGTTTAAAAGCAAACGCAACAAAATCCAAGAAAATTTTAATCCACTCATCAAGATTACTAATTTATAATGAGATTTAATAGGAAACATAGCCGTAAATTTATAGAAAACATGATTTTGAAAGGGATAGATACATAAAATCTAGAATTCAGTAAACTTTAAATTAGTAATCCTCTGTGTCTGCATTTGAAACATTTTTTAAATTTTTTGGATATTGCTGCGTTTGCTTTTATACCCCACAACTATTGTACATATATATTTTATATTTAATTTAAGTTAAGTATTTTACATATTTCTGTGAAATTTTGTTTATATTTGATAAACGATTTTTTAAAATTAAATTAGAAGTCACTAGTACCTACTTTTTGAAACTAGAAAACATGAAAATGAAAGCGTGTGTTAAAAATGCGTTTAGTTTGACAGTTAACAGAATTTTGATTGAATGCAGAAATAGTGTAATTTAATATATTTTACATTGCGTACCTATATTGAAATGACATTATAGTGATGAAAATCTACCTGATTCAGAACTTTTACGCCAAATGTAAAGCTACCATTTGTAGGAAAATCGAATAGTTTTATCCGCACATTAAAATATATGAGAATACCCCTCAAAGTTGTTTCCTTTAAGTAAATCACATAATAATTCGAAGTATAATAAAAATGTACAGTGGTGCCGATATTTTATGGTTTAAAAAACAATTTTTAGCATTTCAGATTTTTCACTCCTAATGATGATTTATTAATTTAAGGTAATCTTAAATAGATCCAATGGAGTTAATCGTTATTTTTAGAAATATACTAACATATACCTACCAAGTGACACAGTCACAAGTACATATTTATATTGTAAGAATATATAATTTCATACATTTAATTAACAACAAGGACACATTTATGGCATTATTTTTTGCCGAAATTCGTCACCTCAAATCAAAGTACGTTTCTCGTCGACTAATGCGGTATACAGGGTCTCTCGTAGCGCGGCAAAAACTATACACTTGAGTTGTATTGAAGCGAACAAATTTTAATTATTCAATATAAATTACATTTATGATATTCTACTATTTTACAAAAGATAACCCAGAAATGTTGAAAAAAAAGCTATCTTTGATGTCGCTTATCTCCATATCTATCGACATTTTACCTAAAGTGTAAAGAATATTTTCTATTCAAAATTGAAATTGAATTTTTTCTATTAGCTACGAGACATCCTAAATATTATAGTTCAATGCAGTGTGACTAATTTTTCAAAAAAAATATTTTTTGGTCTGTATTAGTGACGAGAAATACCGTGATTGATATAACGCGACCAGTATAAATTGGCATGCGAGGGAGGGCGTCCCTGTCGCGAAACAAAAGTTGCCAGGGTGTACATTTATTAGAAAATAATTAATATACAGAGTGCCGGAGACTGGTGTCAGAGCCTTTAATAGAAATTTCGTCGGGCAACACTAAATAAACAAACCAGGCGGCTGCTCTATCTAGAGTCCTGTCAAACGGTAATATTGGTCCATTATTTGATTTTTCAGCTTCGCAAAACTTTAATACTTCATTGGCAATAGTTCTTGCACCATCCCGGACTGTTTTGGATGTTTTGGACATAATAATTCAGTGTATATTGGAAATCAAAATGTCACAGTTCACGCACAAATATGAGATTGACCTGAATGACAGGGCGAGGGGTTACCGCCGGGTGCGGGCGGGGCAGGTTGTAGTTCCAAAGTCGCCGCACGCCAATTTACGTTGATCAAGCTCTAACCAGACCCGTTGACAATGATAATCGATTCGATGAACTCTACCAGGTTCCAAAGTTGAGTAGGGTCCCATAATAGTCAGAGTATTTCAGTCTTTCAGGCTATATAATAAAAATGTATCAGTTGTAAAGAAAGTAAAGATGCCCTGTTCAGACATCCTTTACAAGTTTTCTTGTACAGCAGACTCCGGATTATCCTGGGATGGATGGTGAAAATAAATCCTAGATAATCGATTTCATGGTTAATCCTAAAGCAGTGAAAATTTACATTGACTGGTACAAAATTAAAATTACAATTAAATGACTGGTACAAGCGTAAAACGACAGAGTTGTTCCATGTGGCGGTGAATAGAGTCATAATCGCCAATATGAAGATGGCACTATAAGAATAAGTGAAAAATTTTCATAATGCGAAAATTATTTATTTTATTTAATATTAGAACTACATTTAAATCTTAATACATTTGTCTATTACAATCTACTTAGATACATTTTATTTTATTGCTTTGCCTCTCCAAAAATGAGACTTGCTCATGTGCTTGGTGAGGGGCTTACACTTTATTAGTTTATTTTGGATTTGGCTTATTTGTTTCTTAGCTATATGTCTTGTTATGCATTGTCAAATTGTATCGATCTAAAGTGTTGGTTTATTTTTTTCTTTAATTGTTGTAAGTCATCGATTTTCTTAATATCTTTAGGTAGGTTATTGAAGTTTTTTATGCCCAAGTATATGTAGTTTTGTTGACACAGTTTGGTATTATATTTTGGGATTTTAAAATTATTTTTGAATCTTAATGATGTGTTTTTTTCAAATTTAGCAGTTATGTTTTCTTTAATTAGTTGTATAATTGACGTTTTTTTGTAAACATTCTCTAATTTTGGAACTTGGAATTTAGAGAAAAGTAATTGTGTAGAGAAGGTTTTTCTTTTTTTTAATATTACTTTTATAATTGATCTTTGGATTACTTTCACTGTGTTTATGATGTTATTATACGCCCCTCCCCATCCAATGATTCCATATTGGAGTAGTGCATGGACAGAAGCGTAATAAACCATTTTTAAATTATCTATGGTTAGTGTGTTACGCAATCTTATGAACATATATATGCATTTCCTTATTCTTTTGACCAACTCGCTAATGTGGATGTGCCATTTTAGGTGTTGGTCTATTATTACACCAAGGTATTTTAGTTCTCTTTTAGATTCTAGGGTTGAGCATTTGTCATTGCAGTTAGTTTTTTTGCAGTTGGTGTCATGTACAATAATTTGTAAATTTGAAGGGATTGTCGGTTTTTTTATTGAAAAAGGAATAAAGTAAGTTTTGTCAGAATTTAAGGAGAGTAAGTTGTTGTCAAACCATAATTTTAGCGTATTTATGTCATTGTTCGCTTGTGTATTAACTGTGTCCCAGTCGCTTCCTTTCGTGATGATCGCAGTATCATCAGCGTATGATATTATTTTTCCGTTCAGTTTTGGGTTGAAGATGTCGTTAACGTAAATTATAAATAGCAATGGGCCTAGAACTGTCCCCTGGGGTATACCGATGCGCTTATCAAATTTTTTTGCACAAATATTATATACTTTACTAAAAAGGCTAACAAAATATATAATCGAATATAATTTGTTTTGCCCTTCTTGACAAAATCCACTTTGAATGTTTATATACATATTTAATGTTTTCAGCAAAAGTTTCCATTTGACTCCACTTATTCTTCATGGTTTTTTTTTTAAATTTGAGAATTTTTTTATCATTTACAGTCTAGTTTCATCAACATTTAATATTTGCTTTGGCATAAGATTTACGGCTTCTATAAATGAATGAATTCTCGTGCAGCTAGTTTGTCACTGCTTAATTTTAATTTAATTATTAATTGTCTGAGTGTAATATAGGAAATCTTTTTATCGAATGCTGTACTTCTTTTTAAACCACATTTA
This sequence comes from Agrypnia vestita, assembly GCA_016648135.1. Lineage (NCBI taxonomy): Eukaryota > Metazoa > Arthropoda > Insecta > Trichoptera > Phryganeidae > Agrypnia > Agrypnia vestita. The sequence goes on along the minus strand of JADDOH010023480.1, from coordinate 17,106 downwards.
CCATCCAGAAGACGCTCTAAAATGACCCTGTAACATTAACTTATAAAATATTTAGCTTTAGATGTGCAAATAAAATAAAAACTGTGGCAATCCTGTCAGTTGACAGTAGTAACACGCAAGTAACACTGCTGTCACAAATTGTATATTGATGTCTATTTTGTAAAGAAGTGACAATGACAACTGATCATGATGCATCTGAACCTCAAAATGCAAAACCCTCAAAACAAACTAAATAATAAACATTCTGCTTGAATGTTGTGGCATTTACTTTGTGAAAATCCATTTTAACAATTATGAGTAGTTATTTATTTTTGAGTATAACATATGTTTTGGAAACCTCAATTTTCTTCTTATTATATATAGAAAATAACCACGCATTCAACAATACAAATACATATACACGTCCTGCATAAACCGACATACGGTCTAAAATAAAATAATTTGAAATTCTTAAAAAAATGAATACAAAAAATAACATCAATAATCAAATACAACCCTTTCACTTTACCCCCTTCTCACCACCTAGACACCCTTTCACTTCCATTGAACTCATACACCAGACACTCACTCCCACACACTTCAGTCTCAACTCACCTTTGGAAGGAAACGGAGGTTTTCGAAACATGTGTTATACTCAAATATAAATTAGTGAAAAAAAAATAGCATTTTATTCATAATTGTTATTCATGGTCAATTTAAAGTAAAAAAATCCTGTCACAATCGATCGTGAACACTTATCAAGAAAATAAATCACTACTACAGATACATTTATAATATCTTCTAAACGACAAATAAATAAAATGTTTTGAAACGTCATTTTTCAGACACAAGGACAGACAGCTGATGTGTTTGACCTATATGAACAATGTGGAACATTTTTGTTTTTAAAAATATTTGTGTTTGCAGAACCTGTTGGTAAATTTATTCATTCATAATTCGGAGAACAATCAATGGCACACAAGTGCTTATAAATTATTAAACCACATTTACCAATCATTGTTACAATTGAACATCAATCACAGACACACTCTTGGTTTACCTCATTACTAGTCTGTGTAGTGATGGAAACTTATGTGCAGATCGCCCCATCAGATTGAATGCGTTATGGAACGGTTTCAAATTCCTAATGCCAGGACTCCATTCGACGGCATTGTCCTTCGGCAGACGGATTTCATAAAAAAGTGTGAAAGGTCCTATATTTCCATATAATAATTTGCTTATCAGTTTTTGATTTTTAATGCAATTTTACTAAACATATTTTCCCTCTTGATTGAACAACTATAACTTAAATAAATGTGTCATAATTTTACTAGTTATTTCATAAATAAAATTAATGTGTGAGTTGCTTTTAAAAAATCTTATTTGCAGTCCACCAAAGATTAGGTTAGGTTATAATATATTTATATGGTATGAGGATGGATCTAGCTCACTAGCAATATGAAAAAAAACTTAACAAAATGCAGAAGTTTATTATGACAAAATAGGATATACACCACACAACATACATGCGCTTTGAGTTGTAGATTAAAAATAATGTATTTTTAATAAAGCTGTACGGATATCACATATACCAATAACAATTGTTAAAAAAAATTGTATGTATTGTTTATTATAAATTTTAATCAGGAACAAAATGCAGAAGAAAGTACAAAGAATAAATAACTACAGAGCGTGATTAAGATCGTAAAAAATTAATAAAACTTACAATGTGGGATGAAATTTATATAAATATATATTTTATACATTTAGTAAGAAAATACCCGTTAACAGCAGTTATCGGTGATTTACTAACAAATTAATATAAATTAGATATAATTAAGACAGTGGACATTTATTTGGCTTCATCCAAAATACATAGTTCAATTGGAATTGTATTTAAAAAAAAATTATCCACATCTCGTGAAGATATTTTAAGAAATCATTTATAAACAAGAGACAAGTGATTATATCGGTACCGATTGCATCAATAATTAATCAGCCGATTGTGAATGGTTCCAAATATTTGATACGGCCTTTATTTTTAATAAGTAAATATGGCTGTAAAAGTAATATAAATATGTATACGGTTGTAAACGTAATATTTATATTATTAAATTAACGAGTACGAACATCACACAAGAGTATATTAGAAAATGTTTTTGACACATTGTTTTACCTGAAGAAGTATATTTTGAGATTTTGTTGTATTATGAAGTTTTAATTTTTTTATTGCAATTTGGAATTTTTTCGAAGTGCTTTAAGTAAAGCACACACCTTGCTTTTTGTTCACATGTCAATATTTTCTACAATCTTACATACCTATATAACAAATTTCTTTACTTGACAAGATTTCACATAGTTGTCCAGACTTCAGGGCTTGAAGAAAAATTTTGACCAGAGATAAGTGACTTTGAGATAGGTATGTTAGAGTTAATTACTATCTGTTAGAGTTAATAGTGTCTCTGGTTTCTCACATCGAGGATTGCCGGTGAAGTCACAATACATCTATGCAGTGAAAAGCTCCCTTTTACTGCTTTTCTGCTTTGGCTAAAACAAATAGATACATAATTGAATATCCTTTATCTGGCCATACATTGAATATAGGCCACATTGGCCTCTTCTCTTCTGACTCTCCCAGACCAGAATTGTTCTTCATAACTCACTACTACAAATTCCTCTCTTGTCGGGAGATTTTGCAGAGATCTGCGGCTTCTTGCTGTGTCAGTACTTTGTCATTGATATGTTTTAAAACATTGATCTATTCTTCTGTCAATATATGGCTTATAAGGTTTCTTCCCTTCTTTTTTGCGAAAAAATTAGTTAGAAATGTCATCAGAACATCTTTATAAAAAATGGACCATGGTTGAACTTGAAGTATGATTTTTTTATTATTTTTACAACAATCAAAAAACATTTGCAATGGTCAAAATATATAAAAAATGTATAAATATACTAAATTATCTGTCATATAAAGGAGCAGGAACACGAAATACGTCATCTTATGGTAGCAAGTATCTGAGAAAGTTTTCAGACGAAAAGTTTAGGTGAAATTAATATCTCACACTACTGACAAGGTGGCCAAATTGCTTTTCAAAGCAACAATGTCATTCAATATATGCTGCGTTATTTAATACTAAATGGCACCATTACCATGCCGGTAATGTTTCAAATAGCAGTATTTTCATGCGAAAGGGATATTGGACCATAGTTGTGTGAAATTACGATACCTTCCTGTGAAAAATACTCTAATTTCTAAATGACATCAATCTTCGTCGATAGTTCAATGGTTAACATCCTTGCCTATCATGTGGGAGACCCAGGTTCACTTCCCCACCAGGGAGAATTTTAATTTTATTTATTTAGCTGAATTAATGAATAAATTTTACGCATTTTAAAAAATATTATACATTTTGAAATGTCCAGTTAATACATAGAAAATATAAGACATTTAGATAGTATAATATACACAGTGAGAATAATTTATACATTATATATTTGTAGTAAAAGAATACACTATCCGTCATCAAAAAATAAGTATTGATTTTAAATGTAGGCTCTAAAATAGGCCTGCACCGTAATTACATAATAAATGATAATTAATATATAAACTGACCTTTAAATCATCATAAGTGTGACATTAATACTTACATTCAAAATTAGTAGAAATATTTTGTATTATAAATGTTATTGACAGTTGTACATACTTTTTTTAAGTGTTAAGATGTATTATTGAATAGAAGCACACTGGCGGAATCTGTGATTCAATCACAAAGATTTAGGGTGGCTGCTTCACCTCGAATTCCGTCATCAACATTATACACAATTAATAGCCTTCGTTGATGTGTTACCACGGGTCATTAATTGTACTTAATATAGCCAGAAGGGGATTTGAATTATATTTTTTTGTCATAGCCGTCACTCTCCATACCGAAATCCAAGGGACCGAGCAATTTGTATTGTTATAAATAGTGAGAAACAAAATCAATTTGTATCTGTTTAAATAAAGCATAATTTATTTATTGATCTATTTATACCATTGTATTACGCTAGTCAAAAATAATTTTACAATATTTAATATTTTTTCTATTGATTTGGCCGCATCCAAAGCTTGGTTGATGTAGTGTGGTTCGCGCCCCTCTGTGTTTTCCTCAATCCAACTTCTTGATCCTTCTCATCCAAGATATCCTCATCAGTCATCTCAGCTGTTGTGGCCAGCCCTTATTCACTCCAGCGAAGCTCTGCAGCTTTTCGGGAGTGAAGGTGACTCATGTAATAAACTGCTGAATCCACTCACTTAGCGGCAGATCCTGTGACAGTTCGCATTATATTCAGATTGCTGCCCTGAGTGGTAAAAAATGCTGGATGGTGCCTTTAGATAATGTCACTTCTTCCCAGGCTTTTGTAACTGTATCCAGCATGTTAAGGAGTCTTCCTGTCAGATTCCGTATTCTGTGTGCCCGGCGGTAGATTAATTCCGCGTGAATTCCAAGAAACTGTCTTTCCAGGTGTTTCTATTTTGGCTGAGGGTGTACGATTTTTATCGTTATAGAGAGTGAGCCATTTCATTATAGAGAGCGAATTAATACATGGATTCGTATAGAAAACCAAACAAGTCCAGTTAATCTTTTTATTACAGTTTTTCATTATAGAGAGTTTTATTACAGAGAGTGACAACTGTATATGCTTTCAGAAATAATTTTTGATCAGTAAAAGCTCAGTAAAAAATGCGAATTAAGATTTTAAAGGAATGAAAAATGTTGATCAACTGTTTCCAGAGAGTGCTAAAATTGAAATACACGTTCCTGTGCTGTGACTCACTATTTGCGGACTTTTTTCAATTTTTAGATGGATTAATATTAATATTAAAATAATAGTTGATATATGCACGTATATAAGTGAAAATATGTAGCAATTATTCTGTCAAGTGCTAAAAATGAGAAAATATTAGTCATCAAAAATGACAGCGTAAAGATGTGTAAGACACGTGACTGCGTACCGCTACCAAAGAGCGAAGATCGACAAGCCGCCGAATCTGACGAAATACACTTTATACACAGTAACGCAATACATGTTCATAAATCTGTGCTCCACTGTCCCCTACAATACATACACGCATTGACAAATTAACATCGGTTTATTCGAGAAAACATTTTATTTTGTTTTGTGCGGTAAATAAATTATGGAGAAATACCTAAAATATGAACTATGTATGTGGTATAATTACAGAGTATTCACATAATTAGAAGCAATGTGAACTCAGCTTACAGTATCAGAGGGGAAAGGCTAAACTCTAAAACTGAAATGGCTCTAAGGTCTCTTCAGATCCCCAGCTGACTTACAACCGTCCTTGAGGCCTGAGGGTATGTCTCCCAACAGGGAATTTGTAGCCTCACTTTCTCCTTTCGAATATTGATGCCCACTTCATTCTTGAGCGTCCTCTTGGCGTTCCCTCGTAGACCTTGCAGAGCGCTCCGGAGTTGTGACATCTAACAGCATGTTCTGCCCATCTTAATCTTCTCAACTTCAATATTGCTGATCATCAGATAGCCTCGACAGCGTTTGTGCGGATGCACCATATACCTGGTCCAAGTATTCTCTGGAGAATTTTTTTAACACTTCGATAACTCTGGGATTCACATCCATACAAAAATATTGGCTTGAGTCCCATTGCAAATGCGGAATTTGATTTTTCTTAACAGTAGCTTGGATCTGAACAAACTGGATTCTTTGATATGATTTGTGATTTCTTGTTGTAAACAATTAAACAAGTTCATAACCTAACAATTTTAAATTATGTTTATGTTGATCATACATACGGACTTCTGTACTCCTTTCTAGATCCATTTTCGTTTGTGTAACTAGTTTCGGGCAGTAAGCATGTTTAGTTTCTATAAATATTTTTTTCTTTGATTTTTTATTTATTTTTAAATATTTGAATACATATGTACATAGTGTGATTATAATAATAAGAAGATATGTTTAAGTGTAAATTATTTTGATTTATGTTATGCTTTAATAAATAGTCTTGAATATAAAATGTTTTATTTAATATCTACTTCTAAAGAAGTATGGCCATACTAGTGACGGACTAAACTATTATTGTGACTAGCCATTTTAAATCTGGTAAAAACTAACCGCACTAAACCCAACTGAGGGGTTCCACTATTCAATTGAAGAAATTGAGATAAACATATTGTCACAAGAGTCTAAAAACAATGGTAACTAGGCATAGTCTCTTGAACAGCTCACATGAATCTAGAACCAACTACACTATTCTCATTAGAAATAACCATGAATCACTAGAAATATAGAGAAACTGGTCGAACACTCTCATTGCATCGTGAACATTGGCATTTATGTATGAAAGTGATGCAAGCGTGCGAGAGTCAGTTATCTTTGACAGCGGACTGATGCCATAACACCATAGACAGTGAAACAGTGAAGAGTGATAGCGCGATAAAGTGTTTCACATAAAGTAATGTGTGATAAAGTGTGACTAGTGCGAATTAGAAAATTTAATGTGAATTAAAGAACGGTGCTTCCATAGCAATATTTATAACTAATTTAATAGAGTGTAGATTTTAAAATTGATATACTTTTGTTAAAATGTTTCTAAAAAGTACAAACATACATTCAAGATCAGTTATCAATTGTGAAACTACCGCTATTGTCAGAGAATCATTTTCAAATCTGACACCCTCTATTACAAATACTAACAGTTTTATTTCTGATCTCCTTAACTGTAACATGAAGGTGGAAAGCATGGAAGGTGAGTGGAAGGAGGCATTAAACAAGGGTTCAAATATCGGAGCAAAATTGGAAGGAAGTTAGTAGGTAGACCTCTTTCCATTTAAGAAAGATGATCGAATTATGTAGTATGTTGTGTTAGTGTCTACGGGTATAAACAACGAAACAATGTGCCTCACCCATTGGCACACTGCATACACATACTAATTCGGTTGTCTTTCTTAAATGGAAGGAAGTATACATAAGAATAAAATATAGAGAAAAAAAAATATGGTAAAAACATTAGTTTATTTAAAAGATATACAAAATTACAATCTAAAAAATGTAATATCTGTGTGTTATAAGATATATGTAATATTATACAATACGATTTCACCCAAATCGTCAATGATTTTTGGCATAATACAAATATACATCTAGCTTCATCTTGGTAAAAAATTATTTTACTATGGTGCACCATTGAATGTCAATTATCAAAATAAAAAATCAATGCACAGGTCAGGTATAGAACTAAAATTGCATTATCATAAAAGGTAGTATTGCAATTGTAATATATTTAGATTTAAAAATATTTTGAAATTAATAATTAAAATTCTTTTCCACAACTATTTTTCAACAATTGCTTCATAGGGGTGGCCTGCATTATTTTTTATATTTAAACGGCCTACATTGTCAATTACTGATTTAAAAAATATATATAAAAGAGAGAAATATATATAATATAAAAATAAAAAATGGCTAAAAGCATTGTATCTGAATACATCTTGGCCGTATTCAAAAACCAAATATATAAGTCAATAGAAATATGATTGTTTTTGGATATATGTATGTATGTCAATTTACAATGTAAAACAAGAATAAAATAAAACTTTTGTATTTAAATATTGCAATGGCTATAGGTGACCGTGATTTTCAATCTTTTAAAATCTAAAATTCCACTTACTACTCCTAGTAAATGAAAATGAACACAGCGCTGAACATACCACTGGTCATAAGTATTATTATTTCTATATATTTTTTACCATTGCCCACTTTAAATACATTTGTCTGACAAATCTGTCACATTTACACACTTATTACATTATTTTTGCAAGTTTTAATGTATTCATCAAATCCCTCGTAGGGGGATTTAGATATCCAAATAAAAAAAATATTTTCTGGATTACAATTCAGCATCCAGCACTACTACACAATACCTACTACTTGGGTACATAATCAAAATTTATTTATTTTTTGATAGGTAAACTTTTCGGCAAACTTCTTGAAATTTTTTGGCGTAGTGGGGGAATGCGCAGAAGACAAAATTTGGGTCTCTTTGGTGGAATGGTACATGCGTAAACTTCCCCCCACTACGCCGTAAAATTTCAAGATGTTTGCCGGCTACTGTACATATTTTTATGGTAATCACATATCAACAAAAAAAGGCCTGTTTTAGAAAATGGATTTTGTACACAATATGTTTAACAAGCTTAAAGTTAACGAAAATTATAAGGCTATGGTGGTTAAAGACCAGCTGAACTTGAACATGAATGTTCCTCTTTATTATGAGGAAATATAAATTATATATCACAAATTAAAATGATTCAGCCTTATTAGACAAAATGGCAAGATACGTGGAATACGTCGGGGACTGGGAATAAAACAAATATTATGTTTTTTATATTGTACATAACTTATTGTCATGCAACGTGCACACCTAAGCAAAGGGAAGATTACAATATTATATTAATTACAAATAAAAATGGTTATCCCTAAGTCTACATGTTAGTGGCACTAAGTAAAATCTTACACACTTTATGCTGAATTAATCTGACCTATTCTGAAAGCATCAAATTTGACGATTAAACCAACACTAAAAAAATTGACAGGACAAATTTTTTATGCCCGTGTAATTATTTAATTAACCGGTCGTATACCAGAGCGTAGATCTTTTACCTCCGTTTATGAGTTTTTAAAGCTTATTATTGGTTGTATCTCAAGTTTTTGAATAAATGAACGATTTCTATTTATCAAGTAAACTCATTTGCTGCATAAACCGGACAAAAAAATCATTCCAAATGTCGTCTTCGAACCGCGCATTAATTGTTTTATTTATCTGTTAAAAAAGTGTTTTTTTTTTTAAATAAAAAAGTGTTAAAATTAAGTATTTTTATATTCTTTGATATATTTAGAACGAAAATATTGAAAAACAATATCTTTACTTTTTATTCGATAAACACGTGCGTACATTTCTGACAGTAAATTTCGAACTTATTTTCATAATTCATGAATAAGTAATTATTGAAATTTAAGTAATTATTGAAGTCTGTATATTGAGAAACCAGAAACTGCAACTTCTTAGCGATTATTGTTAATTTTTACAAGAATATAACCATCACAAAAAAATTCCAAAAAACAGCAATCGTGTACGAAATTGCGCGGCAGACAGCGTACATTACGCGTCACACACGTGCGGCATACGACCGGTTAAATTTACCACTTTTGAAAGTAGTCATGAATCTACATGGAAATTATTGTAAGTAATTCAACATTTTGAGCGACGGGAATATGGAGTATAAGGGATTTATAAACATATGTCATTAAAAACCCAAAACGAGAAGCAACATAGACTATTGTATAATATCACTTTTCAAAAAATTGCAATCTGTAGTTTTGGCTAAAATATAAGTGTTTAAATAATATTATTATGTAAAATAAGTATTAATATTATATTAAAAGATGGTAGAAATTAGTTTGTTCCCACACATCTACTAATTTCTTCATCCAAAGAGTTCTAATATTAAATTAAAGCCAATGTTTTCAACACAATGATAGAAATATTGACATTTGACATATTGACTTATGTCTTGATGTTTATCTATTTTTGAGGGTTGGGATAACAATCATCAAAACAGTAATATTGTTATTTTCAATAGGCTATGCTATGCAGAATGACTATGCTTTAATTGAGTTATTCGATAAAATAAAAAATTCAAATGAGTACAATAATTAGTCATGGTTACGCGCAAACATGTTTGTGTGTTACGCAAAGAATGGCGACCATTCAATAAGATGGTTAGTTTGTTGGTGTGCTTGGAACCCCCAGAACATAAACCTCTCAGAAAGCATATTTATGTTATTACTGAGATGGTAAAAAATAACATTCTGCAGTGAACATCGATGGGCCTTAAGTAAAGTCAAATATCTACCAAAAATTCATTTTTGATCTTTTTGAACCAAAACATAGAAAATGTTTCTACTTGTTTCGAAGAAAAACTGAATATGCGGATAAAAGTGCTCACTTTATATGTAGAGCCAAACCTCAAACATCTCCCCTGTAAAAAAGATGTCTTAGTTTACATAGGGACTATTGATATCAATGTGTGGTCCACTGATCCATGTCATGTATTTAAAACTCATATAACCAGAGGAAAGGAAAGAATGAAAATTTATTACAATTTTTCCTGACATTTAAATTTTTTTTTAAAAGTTTGCTCAGCTTTGTATAGGTTTATGTAGATATTGGCACTGAATATATATTATTGTTTAAATTCAAATCTTTGGGTAGGCACCATGTAAGCACTAAATTCTCGAAGTTCTTCATGTAGGCAAACCGTTGAAAGAGCATAAATGTTCTTAGGTTTCTTAGAACTGGCCAACGTTTTGGACCCCATTATACATCAGGGCTGATGACGGATCCTATAATGGGACACGAAACGTCGGCCAGAGAGGTCATAAAGACACCCCAGAAAACTCAAAACAGGAGTGAAAAGGCATATTTTAATTTTCAAACATGTGAATTTTTAGAGAGTCCAAAAGTGAGTTCGATGTTGAGTACTGAATACAATATGTATTCACCGTGGTGATTTTTTGATCACACCTTTGTCAGAGATTTCACTAGTACGATATTTGGGGTAAGGAAGCGCGACCTAAGATGTTTACACATCAAAAATTACAAACAGAATTCTTCTGCAGTTATTACAGATTCAACAATCGTTGCGTACTTTACTAATATATTGTACAAAAATATTACATTAAATAAGTATCACATATGCATTAGAAAAAATTAAGCTCAATATGATTCTGACAATAATAAAAAGTTCTGATCATGCCTATGGTATTCAATTAGTTTACTATTGGTGTTCTTAAATATTAATATAATATGTGAATATAAAAACAGACATGTAGTTCATATAAATATGACTGGACCAATGGTGATTTTATACTACTTACTATGTAATACAATACATACATGAGGACTGACAACTATGTTCTTTCTAAAGCAATACAGTTGGTCCAATGTTCTTTCTATTGTATAGAAACAATATTCAAGGTCATTCTCCGTGAAGCTATTTACAGCATGTGTCATAATCCATTTCATTGAAGGAATAAAAAAAAATCAAAGAGAGCCAGATCGGATGAATATAGAAAGTGTTCTAACACAGTATCTGATTTTTGGCAAGAAATATAGGCAGTATCGGACACTGCCGCAGTTATCCGTAGCACCGGGCAGTATTGCTCGTTAGTTTTGGGTACGAGCCAGGCATTTTGGTGTCACTCTCTTTGAAATTTTGTGACCTACGCAATTATTATAATTCTGCACTACTTTGCCTGCTGCTACTTTGCATTCATAAATGTATCACAAAATTTTAATAAAATCGGGAAATTTCCAGACCTCTTCAATTTAACAGCCTTGTATCTTTTGAAGTTTTCTAAATATAAACATGGAGACCAGGATTACTTATAGCACATATACTTCTCTTCAAAACAACACTTGGCTCACTCAAAGGGGATAATCAATTTCTGAGATATTCTGAACCTGTTTATATCCCAGGGTGTTTCCTAGTTTTATAACGCAAACTAGGACATTACGGTATTGCAAGACAATTGTTAACCTTAACATCAACATATACTCATCACATTAGCCCTGATGATTGACTCTGCAATGTGATTCCAAAACGTCGGCCAGAGAGGTCAGATATAAACAACAGAACATACCAGAAAACTGCACACAAAAGTTTCATCCTTCCTCTTTAGAATGAGACCAATGCAGTGATGGCGGCGCTTTGTGTATTTTTAGTAGAATTATTGAAGTTTGAAATTATTTTGAATATCGCTCATTTAGATGTAATTGTTTCCCCACACTCGCCACCGATTTTAAAGAGTGCATTGCTGGCTCAATTAGCAAACAAATTAGGCCAGGCAAACTTCAGTTGTCTTCAAGTTTGTGTTTTCTGGGGTATTATGCCGTGTTGACCTTTCAGTCCTATCATCAGGGCTGATGTGTCGGCCCGAAAGGTCCTAACAACACGGCATAGTACCCCAGAAAACACAAAATTGAAGATTCTGAGTGGACGGGAAAACCTAAGAACATTCTTAAACTTCACTTGTGTTCAAAACCATTTCATTACCTCCAGATAGAATGCTTCATTAACAGTATGTATTCTGCGAACTAGTTATCAGTCCTCATACATACATAAAAATATTTTACTAAAATATTATTCATGCAATTATTTGTTTTTTTTATGCGAATCATCAAACTTCACAATCTTTTCATAGAAAATTACAAAGATAAAAAATTTACATTTAATTTAAACAAAATGTCACATTCAAATTATATCACTGATTACCAAGCCCGAGTGCTTTGAGCAAAAAATGCAAGCTCAGTATTGGTAGATGCCAAGCCCCGGAGACTTGCAGGCAAGCGCATCACCGGCATGACACGTATTGATTAAGGCATATGCATTTGAGATACATGTAGAAACATGATGGGAATCCAAAATATCAATCATTTCAAAAGCTTGAGTTCACTGAACTCACTAAAGTCATTTTTTAATTTTTTTAGTTTTATGGAATGTTTTCTGAATCAATTTTAATAAAATCCCTGCAATGCTTCACAAAATAGAGAGGTTTTTAGACGTTTGGTAGTTTTTAGTATGACCAAATATATGCAATTTGGAGAGTTATGAAATAATTAAGATAAATTATAGATGTCTCACAGAGATGAAGTTATTAATATGGGACAGTAGGTGTGGAAGTTTTTTGAGAGTCTACAAGGCTTATGACCTGTCATAAGCTGGCTTAAGTGATCACTTTACCCAATGTAACATTCATTCCACCCATGACCGACCACATATCTATGTATCAAATATGGAAAGTTGTATATATTGTATTTATGTAACTCATTTACATTATTTAATACAACTACGCTGTCGCTGTCATTCCCATGAAACAGTATATAAATGTCGCCACTGGTAAATGAGACTTCTATATTTTTGACTGTGAGATACAGTTGCCGGCAAACTTCTTGAAATTATTTGGCGTGGTGGGGGAATGCGCAGAAGACGAAATTTGAGTCTCGCTGGTGGAAAGGTAGATGCGCTAACTTCCCCCCACTACGCCGTAGAATTTCAAGATGTTTGCCGGCTACTGTATCTATAATTTATCTTAATTAATGACGATCTCTCTGGGGACAAAATCAAGTAATTGTGTCCTTAAAAATTTGAACACTCCTACTCAAAAAAATATTTAGCTATGAAATATTTCATATATAAAATCGATATGTATATAAAAAACAATACATCATATAAATCAAATTACCCACTATCTAAATCAATTCACTCTTATCATTAATCTATTTTTTTTGTTAGTCACATATTTTCCAATCTTCTGATCTCGCAAATTTTTTGCTTATTTGCTTAATTTTTCCTTTAACCATTCCTCGGTTAGGTCCTCGATCTCCCTGACTTCCAGTCCTCGGGTGAGTTCGGTCTCGCGTTGAAGCGCCAGTTTCGTGCCTGCGTACATTATCTGCAGCTCCATCTGACTGTCGCGCGGTGTGTAGAAAATAAAACACATCGGGAATGATATTCTGCCATCAGAGTGTTCCATTTTATAGCTGTAAAAAATAAATGTTTGTTTTAATTTGTTTTAAATAGAAAGAAAGACATCAGAAAGGAGTTTTATATTATGCCTATTTTTAGAGCACAAATTCTTGGGTCTTCTCGACTGAACTAACAGTGCCCTAGGAAATAAACACCCCAGAAGATCACACTTATAAGTTGAATTCAAGGGTATATTGTATGACATCTCCAAAATTGGATATATGACAAAACTATATGCACGGAGGTGGGAGCGAGAGGAAGACCAGACAAGTCGGTTTACAGCTTTCTCAAGGATGTGGGACTACATAGATCACAGGTGAATGAATTTTTGGAAGGAATGACAATTTGGCTTCACAGGTCTATGTCTGAATTTTCATCAACATAAAATCATCATATGGGCAAAAAAATCCGTGTTGGTCTCTGGTCGGGAGCTTTATAAAAAAAAAATTGTCTATGAGCGCAAAGTTCTCTGTATATGATAGCTGCTGCGAACCATAGATTGTTGATATCTCGGAACCGACGGTTGAATTGTCGAGGCAAATACAAAGTGTCAATTATACTCTGTATTGTATCAAAAAACTTTGTCAGCTTTTAAATGGTGCCATCACACATTTTGTAGCTGGAGTAGAACTTCGGATGGAGAACGACGCCGGGAGTCACCGGCAGACATGTATCAAGGTAAGTGGCATCTTTCATACCTAGAGAATTTCGAATTCGATTTTTTTACTCTAGAAAACCCAAACCAGAGTAAAAGCAAATCAGGAAATTGCTCTAACATATTCATAACTATGATAAAATCTAATCTAACATAACTATGATAAAATTTCAAACACATATTCCAGTTCTGATGAATCTGTAGAAAAAAATTGTGAGCAAAGTGTTACCATTAGATTTTTATGTATACGAGGGTAAATAAAGGCTCTAAGATGATGTCCAACATGTAGATATCGGAGGTGGGTTTATTCAACTGCCTAAAATGCTTCCAGCTGAATGTACCATTTAAATGGACAAATATTTTACATCTATAACACTGTCGGAATCTTAAATTTTAAATCTATATGTCAAGTTACAAGTAGTAGATTTACTTTCGGTAACACTATTAGAATCTTTAAATTTTAAATCTATATGTCAAGGTACAAGAATTATATTAAAAAAATAATAAGCTATGCTAAACAAGTCAGACAAACATAATAAGAAAGAGAGAAAAGGATCCTGATCTCAATCTGTCAGTCAATCAGACATCCAAATTTCATTGGCGAAATGGTTTGATATAGATAACACACCATCAATTGATTCTAAGAATAAAACAGATTAATTTAGACATTGGTTCAGAAAAGGTAAAAAAAAAAAAGGATAATTAATCGCTCTTATAAAAGGATAATTAATCAGCATTACAAAGTTACGATTGGTAGATTTTGCAACAGTAGGTAGCTGGACTGCTTACCGCAAAAATGTGCTAGAGTGCCACCACGATAACTAGGCATGCGAGGGAGGTCGCCCCTGTCGCGAAACAGACGTTGCCAGGTTGTAAATTTATTACACAATACATAATGTACTGAATGTCCGGTGACCAGTGTCAGAGCATTCAATATAAATTTGATCGGATAACAGCGCGCTCCGCGGCGGCCACTCTATATGTCAAACTGTCAGACGGTAATATCGGTCCATTATTTGCTTTTTCAGCTTCGCAAAACTTTAATACTTCATTGGCAATTGTTCTTGCACCACCTCGGACTGTTTTGGTTGTTTTGGACATAATAATTCAGTGTACATTGGTAATCAAGATGTCACAGCTCCCGGCAAATACAAAATTGTACTGAATTACAGGGCGAGGCGTTGCCGTCGGGTGCGGGCGGGGCGGGTTTTAGTTCCAATCCTGCCGCACGCCAAGTTATGTTGGGCAGGCAATAACATTGAACATTTCTAAAAAATAAATTATGAATCACCGATTTTGTTCATTATTTTTTCCTAGCGTAATAAAGGGTCCTGATTACATAAATGATATTAAATTTTTTCGCTAGCAAGTTTAAAAGCAGTTATTTTAAGTTTTATTTTTAGTTATAAGTGTAATGTAAATGTGTATTAATTATATTATATTGAATACAGCCACTCTTAAGTTTGTTTATTTACCAAATAAATTTAATAAAAAAATATCTCAGAACGTAAAATCAAATATAATACGGTTTAAAAATTACTAATCTTTGTATTTTGTATACCCTGAAGTCTAATGTCGCCTGTAGAAGACACGTAAAATACATGAGCATTTTAAAAATGTTTAGAATTTAACATTTTTTATGCAAACACGCATATGAAAATTTTGCACAAAAATTAATACATATATATTTTCCATGATTATCCTCGAGTCCAAGGAGGATATATATAAAACCGAAAAATGCTCATAATATTTAATATAAAATTTGCCTGCATGTAAAATTGAACTTACAGAATTGAAAAATTTATTAAAATAGCGTAATTCTTTTAAATTATGATTATGGTGTCGTTATTTGCTCTTCTTTATTGCTTATTTTCATTATTACACTTCAGTAAAAGGATTTATTATTTAACTTATTTGTTTTTATTTCATAATTTATTGACTTTATAAGTAATAAATTATTTAATAAGTTAGTCCTATTTTTATATTTTTGATGTTTATAACATTTTTGTGGTTGGACATAATTATTAATTTGAATTAATTATAAACTTTGTATGAAATACTTGAAGTAACTCTACATCCATATAAGTACGCAACCGTCCCGGCGAAGATACAGTGGTATCGAAACCCGTAGACGTAAAGTTACTCCAAGTGATTTATACAAGGTTTTCAATTAATTAAAATTAAGCCCTATTTTTCATAGCACAGTTTGAAAAACATTAAGAATGTTTATGTGATGTGTATTGAATATTCCTTAAAAAAAACATTATTTATAAATATATAAAGTATGGATAAATAAATAGTAGAACAAATGAACAAAAGAATTTTTAATTGAAAGGAACGGTACATCTAATAGTTAAATAATAAAATTGTTTTTAATAAAACAACAAAGGCTATAAACTACTGCGCACAGATATATGATATAGGCATTCGGTTTCAATTAGTTTAGCGATGACTCAAACCACAGAAGTTTCTCTATTGTACATAGTCATAACGGAACACAATATCGCATAAAATCTGTCGTGTACAAAATAACTGTAAAATTGATCGAGCTGAGCGTTGGAGAGGTAGTTTACCTGTAAACTATGAACCGCGGCTGGTGGCTGGGCAGTATGTCCTGCAGTTCCTCCAATTCAACATTATCCAGTTCTTCATCCACGCAAATCTCTTGCTTCTCTCTGTCGACTTTTAAAATGAGCGCCGAATTGTTATTGTGTTTACGGAATCTAAACTTTCTGAGGGCCTGTTTCACTTCATCCTGAATGTCACACACTTTCACACTAGCGGAAGACATTCTTTGTAATATTATTTTAGTTTAGTTAGCAATATTACTCAATTACTTTTAAAATATTCAAGAAATAAACC